>JAAKBD010000397.1:0-22727 GCA_012656105.1 Phytophthora syringae | reverse complement strand
TATCTGACATTCGGTGTTACCTACCGAGTCCACACCGGTTCTCGTTTGTCAAGCTTAGCTAGTTGATCTCAAAACGGCATGCTGGCTTGTGGACTGTGCAAGATCCAGTCGCAAGTTGCGGATGGGACGGCCCACAAGCCTGGTTCAAACCAGATATCGTCATGATAGCCTCGGACTTTCTGCAAATCTGTGACCAGTGCGCGCTTGCTGTTCGGGAAAGCTTGAGCCCGAGCCTTACGGTCCTTGTGCAAGCTTCTGAGTGCTTTCTTCTGTGTTGGAGTATGTAACTGGAAACGCGGATCCGCCTTGAAGTTATATTTCTGAGTCATGGTGACCCAGCGTAAACGTTCCCAGCAGTGCTGACGCCAAACACGCATGAACGTGATCACGGCTTGGATGCCCTGCAGTAATTCGTCAGTCAGATCCGAGAGTGTGAGAAATACGAAGCACAAGATGCGCTTGTCCCACATCTCATCCCAGGGCTTGGCCTCCAGTACTGCCAAGTACTCGACCGGATCCCAGCGATCATGCAAACGACGTGATTCCGTTGCGGCATGCCGCGTATCCGGGAAAGCCATGAGTTTGGTCACTTACACGCTGAACTTTGATGCAGGAATGGTTCCAACTAGCCTTCCCAGGCTGAGGATCCTCGATGATATTAACCACCTCGGATTAAGTCTGAGATGGCGAGTCTGGGATATCCAGTGAGTGTCATGGAGAACGAGAATCGCGTCGACTCGTTTGTTCCCAGATCCCCCGATATGCGGCGTTGGTCCTCGGGGACGTTTGTAAATAGAGAACTTTAGATTCTGGAGCAAGTCGGCACTTTTGGAACATCCCCACTTGTTCTAAAATATTTGGTTCAAAGTCCTATTTTTAACTTTAGCAGCCTGGACGATCTCACTGGACCAACACTGACAGCTGGGTTGCGCGCTACGGAAAGATAGAGGTTTCACGCTGACAACCTGAAACGATGCAGCTCAACGTCAAAGAACGCGAGTTGAAGCTCATGATAGCCGCCATGATTGCGATGGGGATGTCGCCCTTCGACGCTGTGCATCATTTGCTCCGCTACCTCTGTGGAAAGTGGCTCCAAGATCACGAACCGCTTGTGCCGAGTCGCTTCTCGCTGGAAGGACTTCATCCTGCCACCTGCCGACGTCGTTTTCGCTTCTTGCCGGATGAATCATGCAGTTGGATGATGCCTTGAACCTGCCACCATTCATCTACACAGCTCAAGGCTGCCCCGTGGCGCGACTAGAAGCCCTATGTCTCCTGCTGAGGCGACTAGCCTATCCTATCCGGTTGAAGGACCTGGAGGCAGAGTTCGGTCGACAAGAGGGCGTGTTGAGCTCGGCAATCAACGTCACGGTGAAGCTCGTTTACACCAAGATCAAAGCCAAGATGACATTTGACGAACGAATCATTGACCGGTACCACCGCCGCTCGGCGGACGCCATCTTTGAGAAGGTTGGGCGACTGTCGAAGTGTCTTGGATTTATTGACGGAACCGTTCGCCCAATCTGCCGTCCGACTTGGTATCAAGAGCAAGCCTACAGCGGCCAAAAAGGTTCACTGCATCAAGTTTCAGAGCATCACGCTAGCAAATGGACTCATCGTCTCGCTTGTTGGGCCGTTTGAAGGCCGCCGACATGATTCCTATATGCTGCAGCAGAGTGAAATGGAGCAAAAGATGACGCGGTATCCTGGATATGTGATCTATGGAGACAAAGGTTATCCTCTTCGCAGTTGGCTGATAACGCCATTCGAAAGCGCAGCGCCAACGCCACCGCAACGGCGTTTCAACCGAGACTTAAGTAGAGCTCGGATCGCCGTAGAGTGGTTTTTCGGGTGGGTAGTTCGTTACTGGAAGTATTTCGAGCTGCGATGCAACATGAAAGTATTCAAGTCTCCGCTGGGGCCGATGTACGTCGTCGCCGCATTTTTTGTCAACTGCTTGTCGTGCATTCGCCGGCGCAATCAAGCAAGCAAGTATTTTCGGTGTCGGTTGCCGACTCTGGACATATATATTGCTGATCTGTCAGTTGCTGGAGACGTTGATGAATCGGAATACATCTCTGATGAGGAGATCGATTTCTTTGAGGACGAGTCAGATTTGTCAAGCTGGGATGCGAGTAACAGCGATAGCGACAGCAGCATGAGCGGGTTTGAAAGTATCCACACAATTGGTTCGGAAAGCAGCGCTGATGAAGACAGCAACATAAGATATAGCGAGTTCAACCGGTGAAGCTGCGCTGCCCTTGCAAAACTTTTAATGCAATCGTGACGATGATTGCTCTCATTAACTTAACTAAAAACATGTCTGGCCTTCGCTGCTACGTTTCCTTTGCCTTCGTTGATCTCTTCCAATTGTTTCACCCGTAGTGCGTAGCTTGAGCGGCAGGAGCTTATTCAGCTGGGCAAAATTTCTCTATCTAATCGGTAGAGGCATCCTCTCCGCGCTGGTGGAGGTCTGTTTCAAAATGGCTTCAAAAACCTTTGCCATTTGAAGCATCATTCTCGTATTGTTCTGCTCCATTTCAGCAAGGCGAAGTTGGTTCTGCGCGTCGCGTGCACGCTCACGGTTTTCGCGCTCTCCCATTTCGCGCTCGCGATTTTCTCGTTCCTCTCTGTGCTCGTCGCTCAGATCTTTCAGAAACGTAAGGGGTCAATTCGCTTGGAAGACGTCTTCTTTTTCTTGTAAGGGCGCTCGACGCTGACAGCCGCATCACGAATAGCTGCACCTCCGATTCGGTCAGCCTTGACCTTCTTGCTTCGGCTCTCAGTACGCTCCGCTTTTTCCATATCCTCTGCGTCTTTGAGTCCGACGTAGCGGATCATCAGCTGCTCGAGCTCTTGCTCGCTGGTATCTTTCTTTGGTTCTTGGCCTGGCAACATATTCGTTATCACACGCGGTTAGTTATGTTGTTAGTATCACCGGAATAATTGTGTAGTACCTGAACGTGCACGATCAGCGTTTACTTCCTTCTTGTACGCCTTTTCCAGCTTGTTGATGTGCTTTCGAAGGCTATCAGGGCTGATCTTGCGGTTTAGCACAGCTGTTAACTGCTCAGTGATCTTGACCCAGCACTCAGCCTTAGATTCCTTCTCACCGCGGTTGAATATGCCGTTATCTCCAAGAACCTCTTGCATCACCAAACAATTTTCCTTTGCTCGATAAACCATTCGTTTTTGCGGGGTTGGTCACGTCATCGCCACCGGTCTCACCATCCTCGAGCTCGCCTTCGGCAGCATGTTCGGCATGACCGCTCGGCTGAGCCTGCTTTCTCGAGGAAGGCTTTACCTGCCTCGCCTGAGGCTTGGTCGAGGCCTTGCCCGTCGCGCGATGCTTTTTGGCTTGTGCTTTCGGCCTAAGCATGGGTTGCTCAGCCCTCTTAGACCAGGACTTGGCTGCCTTTGGCGCTGTCGCCACCGTGTCACGTTGGGTATCCCCTCCAGCACGTCCTCGAGAGGGAGGATCATCAGTGGCGGCGCTAGGAGTGTCGCGGAAGTCGTATCGGCCTTGGTAAGGTCGACGACCTGACCACCAACGGGGAAGACGGCTTGCTTTCCTCACTGCTGAGAAATTCCTCGTTGTCGGCACCTGCAGCGGCTGCGGGAATTGCCACTCGTCCCTGCAGCTTCGACTCGATGACTTGCACTTTTCCACTGGACCGAGGCAGCCCCGGGCGCTTCCACGAGTTGCCACTGCGCTTGCCGGACGCCGCCATCTCCTCGACAACCGGTTGGCTTGCAATTCTTGACTGCAACGGCAACTTGCCGACCTCTTTAAAATGCTACATTTGCTGCTCCGGTTTGGTAGGGATATAAAATTATAAAGGCTTTCCAGGACATGCTCCTCTGGAACGACGGGGGCCTACATTGTTCCACTGGAACTCGATTTTGGAGCAAGTTGTGTGAGCTTACCGTGTTTGATATGCTAAGTACGAATATTTGTTCCAAAAGTGCCGACTTGCTCCAGAATCTAAAGTTCTCTAATATGACTTCGCTGTTTCTGCTGTGATCGAGCTCTTGCATTCCGGGTTCTTGCTGCGAAAAGGCTTTTTCGAACCTCCTGGAGCTGCCGTGCTGGGAAATTCAAACTGATGTTGCCGCAAGGATGATCTGGAGATTGAACTTGTAATTGTTGAAGCTGGTACAGCAGAGCTCGGAAGTGGCGAGAGCACGATACTGGAGAAGACGGAGCTGACGATAGCCGAACGAAACTCGGGAGATCTTGAACCTCCTGCCAGGGTTCGTGGCAGTCACTGCCTCGGACACAGGTCCCGGAATGGGACGTTTGTCTTCGAGCTGGGAGTACAGTTCACAGTCGTCACGATCCAGACCCCGAGCTGACACTTTCATGCTGGTACGACCACCAACTGGAGCTGGGAGTTCATGCTGGTAGCATTCCAGGAGTTCAAACAGCCGATGCCAATGCCCGGTGACGGTCGCGTTCTCCATGATGAAATTCATGAGATTAGCTGCTGAGAAGGTCCGAGGTGAAGCACGTTGGTCTTGGATATCCCGAAGATTTGTCGGTGGCGGCCTGGAACTTTTCACGGAAAGTCTGAGCGTATTTTGATGTCTTGCTGTTCTGGTCCTGGAGTACTCGGAGTTTGTTATGAAGCTGTGCATTTTCAGCTTTGAGTGTTGAAAGCTAAATGTTCGTGACACTATCTCCTAGAGTCTGAGCGTGTTGAGCTTTCATCTTCCGGATCTCGGCCTCGTGGTTTTCCCTCTGCTGAGACAAGGTGGTTGTCAGCACATTGACCTTGGACACGAGTCGAGCAGCGTGAGTGGCGTCTTCAAGAGCTGCGCGATTTCTCGAAGTATCTGAGCATGCCGAACGAAAATTTGCAAGTACTGAGCGGTATTCAGCGCTCTCTGAGCAAAGCCCTCGCCCGAAACATTGCAGGAGTGGCAGAACTCACGTTCAACTCGCACACGAGTCATTGGGTCCCGGAAGTTAGGTGAAGGAAACTCTTGGTCTGCAATTGGTTGCAGTACCTCGTGGACTGCATGTCCTCCAGTGCGTTTTTCCAACTCGATGAGGTCTGAGACCGTGACGTGGGTCGCCGGCGTGCGCATAACGCCATCGGTTCGCTGCTCCAAGGCAACACCTCGATGGACGTCTGCCAATGAGGCGGGCACATACATTAAGGAAGATGTGGGAAGCTTGAGATCGGTCATTGAGTTGGCGGGCGAGATGAACGAAGTGCGTGAAGATGAATTTGAGTTACTCGCATCCAGTATGACAGACGCCATGTCCTCGGATGTGGACGAAGCAAGACTCGGCATGCCAACTGAAACCTGTGGCTGTCGCTGCTGATCCCCTTGGCGCGGTGATGCTGGTTGCGCCGAGGAAGACAATGTGGAGGCCGATGTACTCGTCATGAATGCGTTTGAAGTGACAGATACACTCCGTGTTGCTCGCAGAGAAGCTGGTGGCCGAAGGAACACTGCTAGAAGTGGTCAAAGCCAGGGACGCTGACGAAGGAGCCATCGGAGAACACACTAGTGTTGCGCGGTCAAGGCAGTCCTGCCTCAATGCAGGTGTCCCGACGAAAATCTGGGTGCGTTCGCGACCCGCCACTTGAGAACGAAGTCAGACGTGGAAGCGTTCGTGAAAGAACGGAATGTGCACCCTGTGCGGCGAGCCGTCGACATGAAAGTGACCCGAGATTGTATCCGAGCCCCGAGGAATCATTCGTCGGGGACGAAGCGTGCCAGTTGCAAGCAATTGAGGTTATGTGCATCAAGCCCAATTCGGAAATGGTCTCTGTGGACTCGATGCACATAAGGGACGGTTGTGACGAGGTACACGGGAAGATTTCCGTGTAACCATCGAGCAACTGTACGCAGTCAATTCCGTGTTAGTGGATGGTGTCCGAGTTTGGTCCGAGCTTCAAGTGAAACGGACTTGTCGGTGTGGTCGCGGCCCGGATCCCGGACACAAAGTCCCGGATCCCAGAAGTTAGTTTCTTCGGAGCAAGTGTTTCCAGATCCCGGAACAGCGTGATGTACGAGTTGGAGAAGAAGTTCGAGTTACGGTCCCAGATCCCAGATCCCAGAGTCTGATCCCGGATCCCAGAAGTGTGAGGTCTTTCCTCGGATCAAATCCGGGAAGAGTCGCATGGAAAGATCCTGGTGGTGGGTGCAAACCAGGCACGACGATCTGTCCAGATTCGAAGTCCGGCGTAATCCGACCAATCAGCGACCAGAACAGCGGTGACGTGGCTTGCGATCAAGTCGTGCCCGACCTGACGAGCGACCCGTCAGTATTTCGGCCAATCATGTGATGGTGTAATCATGATCACGCCAAATCTGGAAAGCGACACCTCACACGATCCGACCAATCAATGACCGATCTGAGGGTGACGCGAGTGACTACCGAAGTGATCCCGAAAGTGGAAAGATACCCCTGAGGGTTCTAGCCAATGGCTGTGATCGGTGATTAAAAGTGCTTGACCGGGTAAGCGACCCTTCACAGCTCAGCCAATCAACGTCCCAGATTTTATTCAAGTGCGCACCCGGAGCCACCCACGTCAGTTGTGTTGCAGAAGATTTTACCGAAGTTCAAGATGTAGCCAAGAGTAGTGAGCACGGACCCTTGCCAAAGAGGTCTTTGTGTTTTGCATGTGTAGTTATTCAATCAGAATTCGATTTGCCCCGTACCCCACAAGCATAAGTCAGTCATCCCTGAGCCGCTGCCGTCTATTCGATTAGACGGGTGGAGGAAAGAGTACTTCGAGGACTCAATAAAATTCAACTCCCATTTACCCAAGTCTTTCGTGCTTCGGCGTGTTCGGTGCGGGTATTTCATATTCCCACCTCGAGTCTTCTGGTCTTCGCCTGCAGCTCGATGGTGCTTCATATTTCCTGGAGGGCAAGAGGTCATTTGGTGTGGTTTTCGGCAGAACGATATCCCGGGTTAGTGGTTCCCGGAGTCGTTGGTTTCGTGGTACAAGTTCACCGGATAGTGGTTCCGAAACTTGCCATACTCGCCTGAAAGAAGGCGTGGTGCGCGGAAGTCCCGGTGTATCGCAAGTGCATCGGATTACGGCAGGCCTATCCCAGGTCAACAACTTGCAGTTTGGACTCCCGGATCCCGGAAGTCCAGAGTCGGCCCTAGGCTGGGGTATCGAGGAAGAGTATAAGCTGTTTCGCGTGATGCGCGGAAGTCCCAGAGCCCAGGAGTGCTTTGGATACACGTCGGACTTATCCCAAGTCGACAACTCCGTCCGGGTCGTGGCTTGACTCGGGAGAAGAAAGAAGAAGCTGGTACGCGGTTCCGAGCCGGGATCGTAGAAGAGAAGAGGCCGTGATGCGGTTCCGAGCCGGGATCGTAGAAGAGTCGAGGTCGTTGCGCGGTTCCGAGCCGGGAACGCTGAAGAGAAGAGGCTGTTACACGGTTCTGAGCCGGAACCGTAGAAGAGGAAGAAGAGGCTGTTAAGGTCCTGTCCTGGACCTGAGAAGAAGAGGACAAGTTTGTGTGAAGAGAGTGACGTGTATATCAAGAAAACCCTGGGGCATTTCGGGCAAAGAAAGAAGACAACACACGTGCAGGACCGAGATCTGCGAAGCAAAGGCTCGGCTCCGCTCTGGCTACATTTTGATTGGAGACTTTTCTGGGATCGGAGATAGTTGCTGTGACCGACATACGTCTGGGCCCACAGCGTATCTGTAGGAAGAACCAAGGAAAGGGATTGCAAGGAGTGGTACACACACGCCCTCTTAGCCCGGATTAGCATCCGAGCCGAGTGATCTGTGTCCGACAGTTTATTTCTGGAATCTACAAGGTGCCTCACCACAGGTTACAGTAATTAGTCTGACTTCAAAATTAGTCTGCGTTCATAATTAGTCTATGCCAGACTAATTCATGTACGCCAGGAAAAAATGAATTCATAATTAGTCTGAGCAATATTATTCAGAATTAGTCTGCATGAAAAATGGGCTCGTCTTTGCGAAGCGGTTGGTCTCGCCCGCAATATTCGAGGTGTTAACAGCAAATATATCGCTCAACCCACCCCAACGATCCTTCCATGCCGGTTTTAACGATACGAGTGAGTAGTACATGGTTGACAATGGTTGGTTTAGCCCAATAAATTAATTTATCCCCATTTATGTATTTCGTTACCCATTTTAGTATCCAATCTCTATTCATGGTTCGAATTTCTTTTCTTGACCAGATTGGATGTTGCAGAATACAGCTAGTGCACTAAGAAAGCAAGACGCCTTTGGAATCATTTCACTACAAAGTTCCCACGAGGGGATGCCTGTATGCAGAGTACCAGAGCATCTAGTCAACGTTCTGATGTTCAGACTAAATTTGAACATTCAAAAATAGTCTGTGTTCATAATTAGTCTATGTGGTGTTTCGCTAGACTAATTTGTGTGAGTTCTATGAAAATGTGCTTACATAAATTAGTCTCACTCAGACTAATTACTGTAACCACTGTAGTGTTCTCCTCGTGGAGAGCTTGGACACGCGCAGGAACCGGGTCGCTGGCTTTGTCCGCTTGAGTGAGGTACAGCCGGAGCTTCTTCGATTGCTCGTTGTACGCTACGAGGCCAGCCTTGAAACGTTCGCGGTCTTGCTTCACGAGACGCATGGACGCTGCCAACGAAGCTTCGGTGGCCTTCAGACGAGCTCCCATTGAAGCCATTGTGTCCGAGTGAGTAGCGATAGCCGCGTTGGCTTGAATCGACTGCTGACGAAGAGCTCGGTGTTCCAACCAAAGTTGTCGGAGAGCGTCTTCAGTCTTGCTGCAGTCGCATGAAGCCTCGGTGCAAAAGAACTCAGCTTGCTCACGAAGACGAGTTTCCTCACGGAGCCTCTCAGTGAGATCAGCGCACTCATCGCCGAGACGTTGGACCTCGTCACGTAGCGACACCATCTCTTCGGACTCTCCTAGCGGGACGCGCGGAGGAGCGACGGCCGCAGTCAGAACATCGGCGAGGTTGGTAGCGCTTGCCAAGCGGTTGTCCATCACAGAGTCGACACGTAACGGAGGCTGGCGAGCAACACCAACGACAAGACGGCCGAGCTGCATCATCAATTGCTCGACGTCCGAAACATCGGCACGACCCCGAGTAGCTTGAACAGAGCTGGTCGATTGACGTGAACTCTCGGCCGAGGACCCACAAAGATCCAAGGCGGCAGAAGACGACGAACCAGCAGGCGGCGGAGTCCCGGGCGCAGACGAAGGCGGCGTTGCAGGCGGCGGAGCATCGGAATCCTCGGCCGAGGATGGAAATTCGACGGTGGATGCCGGCGACGACACCACCGAATGCCCAGGAGACCGGGAAACCTCGCTGGACAGCGGATCAGCGGCCTGCGATGATGAAGAAAGGAGGTGACCACGCAGCTAGGTGTGAGACGGCGCACAAGATGAGGTATCGGTCAGGACAAACGTCAGACGTACCTCCATTTCACCGCCGAGCGCGCGCGGCGAGAGAGGTAGCTTGGCCCAGGAAATCCGAGCGGCGCACCATGGATACACAACACAGTGGCGTCACGACGCTCACCACTTGCAGGGCACGCGTCGAGTCGGGGGCAGTTGTGGCGTGGAGATTTGTGAGTTTTCTCACTCTGCTCGGCAACCCGGCAACGACAGTTGGAGCTTTCGGTGAAAGGCGAATCCGAGCCCTGATTGGTCAATCTCATTTCCCGCGAGAGAGTGACCTAGTGACCGAGACTTCGGCTGGTTCTAATAAAACCCCAGCCGAGGTTGAGGTTTGTACCATTAGTGTGGTGTGATCCACACAACGTACTTAGCGAGTGCTGTTGTCTGCTCGGCCGCAGATAGCCAGTGTTTAGGATCACCCCAAAGGATCGGTCGACACTTGATGTTTGTATATAGGCATAGAACTAGAAGTAGGATTACCTAGCGAGGCTTTCATCCATTCAGTAATAAATCAGCAGTCTTCCCCCAAGTCAACTAAGGGTCAAGTCCGACTTTCGGTAAGTGCGCAGCTAGCGTGCATATTGTAGTGCCTGGATACGCTTGGCTTCCTGGGATGCCTGTGTGTGAACTCGTCGTACGTTGATTGGTCGATAGTTAACACTGCTCGGTTCAATCCAAGAATAGGAGTTGTCGAGAGTGTTTGGGACCGACGTTAGAGAGTCGGTCTGTGTATTGGCGTGTGGGCTAAGTGTCCCGGCGTATATTTTACTACCTACCGAGGTTTTGCCTCGGTACCTCTGTTCAGGCTTGCAAAGTCGGTACCCTCCTATCTGAGGGACTGCCGAGGTTGGCGCGAAAGCGCGATATTGCATCCTGGCCCTCGTTCGTGGCTAGGCGTGCAGGTTTAAGGGGTGACCGACAATAACCTCGGTATACAGAGGGCAGTAACCAACCCGGTGTAAGGGATCGTTCCTGGTCTTCAGGTTAGGATCCAACTTTCGTTGACCGTTTTCGGGAGACGTTTGTTGTTGGTGGGACTCATACCATTTGGTAGCCATATTTTCTGTGTATTCCTATACCACACTGAGCTTCAAGCGCTGATCCTGATCCTGAGCTGCTGGAGCAGAAGCTTTAGAGCTGGCGGGAGCATAGTGGGGTGTCTGAGTTTGAAAACGCTTTCCAAGCGTACCTTTCACTCGACCCTTCGCGTAGTCGAAAAGGAGCTTGCGCTCCAGGCGTACATCCGCTTCGACGAAGCTGGCTCGCAGAGCCTCCATGGACAATAACTTACGGCTTCGGAAAGCCCAAGTCGTCATCAAGGAGTCATAATCCGACTCGGTTTCCCCAGGCGCCAGCGCCAGCACCACAGTGCGTACCCCGGGTACCGATTGCCCGCTCGCTTGAGCTTGTAGACGAGTACGATACTCATCGAGCGTCGAGATCTGAGTCGTCAGAAAACGAGCGCGTAGCGCTTCACGAGCGGCTAACTGATCCGGAAGTCAGGAACCTCATGCTTCTTGAGCTGTCGCTCTTGCGCCACGTCGAGAGGATTAGTGATCGGATGATCCTCCAAACCGCGCGAGGGGCGTAGTGCGTTAAGACCTTCAACGCCGCGCCGTTCAGCGAACGGACTGGGAGTACGAAGCGCTGGGCGCTCGGCAGGCAAGGGTTTCATCCTCGTGGACCTCTCCAGCCTCGGACTCTTCATAGTCCACTGAGGTCTCCGAGAATTGCTCAAAGAGCATCTCGTTCGCGGTGCGCGGTGCGCGGTCGCTTTGGCTCGGGAGCCTTGGGGCTGGACATGATCACTCATGGGTGTCGCGCTTGTGCTCAGAGTAATACTCTTGCACGGAGAGCTTCTCGATCACGGGAGACAGGATGTCTTCGAGGCCGCTGGCCGTTAGTGTAACGGGGTTACTCGATAAAGTACGGTTGTGTAAGGTCACCCTATTTGGTGTGACCACACCCTCCCTAAAACAGTACTCAGTACGTGAAAGGTATCAAGATATCAGTAGGTGGCTTCACAGCCAATAGATATGCATTAGACTAGGCTCTACTATGTTAGATAGTGAGTCCTATAGATTTACACCAGGGCGGCTTTGCCGCCGATAGCAATAATACATTCAGTTTACCTTTAACCTTAAGAGTTTCATTGTCTTGTAAAGACTGCTATTTCTTGGAGCCTGTACGCTACTGTCGTACGCTCGTCCCTGTTCTTCGTATAAGAACGCTAATGTATACTACCTGCTTAAGTGACTCACTGAGTCCGACTAAGTCTTCCTCTACGCTACAGTCTACGGCAGCCCCGCTGCAGTTAGTGCACTCAGTGCGGGCGACGTGGGGGATGCTACTGGAATCAGTCGACGGTGGAATGACCGAAAACAGTTGTTAGCCATACAACAGTACGTCGGCCAGCTCGCGGAGGACTTGGAAAGTTTTGAAGCGCGGAGCTTGAGGGATGGCGACCCCGTCACACGCGTCAATTGACGCTACCTCAATGAGGCGAATTGGCGAGTGACGACACGCGGTGTCCTCAGTCTGGAGGGGAGAGTGTAACGGGGTTACATAAAGAGTTACGGTTACGTAGGTCACTCTATCGAGAGTGACCACACTATTCCTAAATCAGTACTCAGTACGTGAAAGTTAACAGGATATGAGTAGGTCGCTTCACAGCCAATATATATGCATTAGACTGGGCTCTACTATATATGGCAATGGTGTAGTGTGCAAACCGCTTTTGGTTGTAACGTTTAGTAAACCGCTCTATATATATAGTGTCCCGGATGAACGTTCATCCGGCCCCCTTTAGGTCCCCGACCCCATTTATTTTGGGTATCTAGGTCCCCGAACGTTCATCTAGGGTCCCAAGAACCCAAATCACACTAATTTAGGTTATTTCAAATATAAGTTTGGGAGCGGGGTTGACCTCTGATTGTTGATACGAACAAAACTAAGATTTCCTATTTCTGATAATTTATCAAGGTTTAACGTTAATTTTTGTTACGTGTGTGCCAACCGCTTTTGATTGTAGAGTATAGACAACCGCTTTATTGTTGTTGTTTGGTGAAAAGTGAAATAATGGTAAAGAAATGTGAATAAATTGTTTGTGATGTGAATGTATATATTGGTATTAGAGTGGATATATAATGTTTGGGTTTGAATTGGTTGATATTTATATAGAGTAATATGTTGGAAAAGTGATAAAATTATTGTGTGAAGAGTAAGTATTAATGTAAGTTATGTGATTGGTGTGGGTTGAGTGTTTGTTGAAATGGTTATGTGATAGAAATATGAAGTGAAAATATGGTAATGATATAAATTGGAAGGTTGGTGAGAGTAAATGAGGGGTATTTGGAAGTGTTTTAGAGATATAATTAGATGTATGAAAAATAAAAAGAAAAAGTTGGTGATGTGAGGTAAATTTAAATGTGAGGTGAATAGGAGATTATGTGTTGTTGAGTAAAGATAGTATATATAAAATATAAATATTATGAAGAATTGTTGGAATAAAAAGAGTGAATGGAGAGTTGGTAGATTTAAATTTGAATGGGTAGTGTGTGGTATTGAGGGTTGCCGGTTTTGGGTACTGTGTACCAGTTGTACCCATTAACCGGTTAACCCGAACCGGTCCAATACGATCCCGCGATGATTATGGTACGTTGTTTACGCCACCGATGATTAGACGAGTAGGATGATTGGACGAGCACAGAGTGTTGGTGATTGGATGCACCAAATGATTGGATGCAGACTAGGTAGTGAAGACAGTGTAAGCTCCGATCAATCAATCACTTTCGAATCTTCATTCTACCCCTCAAGTGTCTTCGCTCCGGTCCCGCCGTCTGCGACGTCCCTCTCTCCGCATCGTCCAAGCTTCGTGTCCAAGATCCATACCTTCCATCAGGTTATGAGCCCAAGCACCATGTCCTCTGCCCAAGACGCCTCGACCAAGGTCACCATTGACAAGTTCAACGGGGACAACTACGCGACGTGGAACCGCTACATGCGTGGCGTGTTCCTGACCAAGTCGACGTGGCATGTGGTCAACCGCGAGACGACGCCAAGCTTCACGGACTCGCGGGCCAAGGACGACTATGTCAAGTCGAGCAACATCGCGTTCGGACTGATGTTGCTCCACATGGACGCGGACTACCACCATGTGGTCGACGACTGCGAGGAAGCGTGGGTTGCCTGGTCGCGCCTGAAGACGCTGTACGGTGGTTCGCAGAAGGCTGGACGCATCTACCTGAAGCGCCAACTCTTCAGCATGGAGATGTCGGAAGGCGGCAACGTCTTGCATCATTGCAACGAGGTCCTCAACATCAGCGCCAAGCTCAGCAGCATCGGCGCGAAGATGGAGGATGAAGACGTGGCGATCTGCTTGTTGCGCAGCCTCCCAAGAGCTACGAGAACGTCGTGCTCAACCTGGAGATGAGCAGCGCTGAACTGCGGTCGCAAGACGTTGTGAAGGTGCTCACGAATGAGCACATCAAGCGGCAAGGCGAGAAGACGGCGACGGTGAAGACGGAGAACGCGGCCAAGGCGTTCAACACCGACCGAGAGTCTCGCGAGTGTACGTACTGCGGAAAAGTGGGGCACATAGTTGACAAGTGCTGGACCAAGCAGAAGGACGAGAATCGGGGCCCAAAACGCGGCGGCAACGGCCGTGGACGCGGGGCCAACACTGCCCAGTGGCGAAACGACGACAACAACTACGACTACGGCTTTGATCGAGTTGCGTTCGCGGCTTCACTGGAGTGTGATATTTCGACGGGCAAGGATATGCTCGGGATGTGGGCGATCGACAGCGGAGCAACGCACCACATCTGCAACGACAAGGCCAAGTTCGCCCATTTGATTGAGCGGAACGAAGGCGAACTTTCGGTGGCCGACGGCAACAAGGCGGCCATCATGGGTGTGGGGACCATCGTGGAACAAGTGGTCCTGCCCAACGGCGACGAGCGCGAGATCGAGATCAAGAACGCGCTGTACGTGCCAAGCATGAGCAAGAACCTGCTCTCGGTGCCACAGATCAACAAGAGTGGTCTGTTCCAAGTCGTGTTCGACGGCACCAAGATGCAGATTGCGCACAAGGGCTCCAAGCAAGTGGTGGCGACGGCAAACCTCGTGGATGGACTCTACTGGCTGATGACGCCTCAGCGATCGGCGAATGCGGCGACGAGTGGCAAGATTGTCGACCTGCACGCGCGCATGGGTCACGCTCCAGTCGAGGTGCTTCGCAAGATGGTCGACAACCACATGATCAAGGACGCGAAGGCACCTTCCAAGTCGAGCGGACCAAGTCTGTGTCGCGGATGCCAGCAAGGGAAGATGGTTCAAAAACCGTTTCCAAGCAACCGCGACAAGCGTCGTTACGACACGTTCGAGCTGATCCACTTCGACATCTGCGGACCCATGGAGAAAAACTCACTTGGTGGCAGCAAGTACCTGCTGCTGATCGTGGACGAAGCCAGCGGATGCATGAAGGGTTTCTGCCTGCGTGCCAAGTCGGAGAGCGAAGACTGCATCAAGACGTACATCATGAAGGTGCAGAAGCAGTTCGGCAAGAAGGTCAAGTTTGTGCGGCACGACGGAGCTCGTGAGTTTGCAACCAACTCGCTCAAGGACTTCTACGAAGACGAAGGCATCGAGCAGCAAACCACGGTTCCGTACGCGCACCAGACGAACGGCACGGCAGAGCGAGCCATCCGGACTATCGTCACGATCGGCCGCAGCATGCTGCATCACGCCAAGCTGAACAAGTGTTTCTGGGCTGAGGCGGCCATGACGGCCATCTACGTGAAGAACCGCCTGCCGTCACCCAAGATCGAGCACAAGACTCCGTTCGAGATCGTGTACAAGTCAAAGCCGAGTGTGAAGCACATGCGTGTGTTCGGCTGTAGGACGTTCATCCTGACTCCGAAGGAGAAGCGGCTCAAGTGGGATCCCAAGGCTCGCGCCGGACTGTTCCTCGGTTACGAAGACGTGTCCAAGGCGTATCGAGTTTATGACATCGAGGCGAGGCAGGTGGTTATCAGTCGCGATGTCAATTTCGATGAGTCGACCTTTGGACTTTCTCCGGCGATTTCCGATGAAGATGTCGACGATCTGGACTTCGATTCGCTCGACATCGACGACGACGATTCGCGCCAGACGGAGTACAAGCAGGCAGGGAAGCGCAAGAATCGCCCAAGAGACGAAGATGAAGCTGCCAGTCGACCGCGCGCTGTGCGTCATCGACCTGGACTGGAAGAAGCAAGTGCGCCGAGCGACTCCTCTTCGCACCGAGCCTACGGAGATGAAGAAGAAAAGTCTGGAGACCAAGATGAAGACGATGATTCGACTCCACCGGTGTTTTGGCGTGCCAGTGCCAACGCCGTCGAAGCAGCAGACTTATCGGAGCCGACGACGTTTCAAGAAGCTGTCAACGGCCCTGATCAAGTGCATTGGCGCAAGGCGATTCGCGCGGAACTCAAGTCGATGCGACTTCGTGGTGTGTTTCGTGCTGCCAAGTTGCCCAACGGACAGCGCGCCATCGGCACCAAGTGGGTGTTCAAGATCAAGCGCAAAGCGGACGGATCGATCGAGAAGTACAAGGCGCGCCTCGTGGCCAAAGGTTTCAAGCAGAAGTACGGCATCGACTACACGGAGACGTTCTCGCCCGTGGTCAAGTACGTGACGCTGCGCATGATCATCGCGATCGCCAAGTACTTCGGCTGGCCTCTCGACCAACTCGACGTGGTGACTGCGTTCCTATACGGGATAATGAAGGAGCTGGTGTTCTGCGTGGTTCCTGAAGGCGTTGAACTGGATGGCGACTTCGACTGTCTGGAACTGGTGAAGGCGATCTACGGTCTCAAGCAAGCTTCTCGCGTTTGGAACGAGACGTTCGACGAGTTCATGTGCTCTATCGACTTTCAAGTGTCGGCCTTCGACCCATGCCTCTACATCAAGGTTGTCGATGGTCACTGCGTGCTCGTGCTGGTATACGTGGATGACGTGCTGATTACCGGAAGTTCACCCGAGCTGATCGCACGCACGAAGAAGGACCTCAAGACTCGCTTCGAGATGACTGACAGCGGCAAGTGCGCGTTTGTTCTTGGGATCGAGTTGGTGGACGGCCCGGACGGCAGTGTGACGATGTGCCAGCGGCGCTATGTGGATGACATTCTCAAGCGCTTCGGCATGGACGAGTGCAAGGCCGTGGTGAGTCCCGTCGACATGAGCACTCGACTGGTTCCAAGCGACGCAGCGACCAAGGTGAATGCTCCATTTCGCGAAGCCGTTGGTGCCCTGATGCACCTCATGACTGCCACGCGCCCGGACATTGCGTACGCTGTTGGCTATGTGTCGCGCTTCATGGAGAACCCTCAAGAGGAACACTGGGTTGCGGTCAAGCGTATCTTTCGCTACCTGCAAGGCACCAAGACGCATGGTATCTGCTTCAAGCCGGGTGACGACGTTGACTTTCGTGGTTACTCCGATGCGGACTGGGCTGGCGACCTCGCGGATCGCAAGTCGACTTCCGGCTACACGTTCATGCTGATGGGTGCGCCAGTGAGTTGGGGCAGCAAGAAGCAGTCAAGTGTTTCGCTGTCTACAAGCGAAGCCGAGTACATCGCGCTCAGCCTGTCGATTCAAGAAGGCAAGTGGATTCATCGCCTGCTGTGCGAGATTCTGGTATTTGCCAACGAGACTGGTCCCGAGCTCAAGATTCGCGAAGACAACCAGTCGTGCATCAAGATGACGAAGAACCCAGTGAACCACGGCCGCGCCAAGCACATCGACATCAAGTACCACCACATCCGCGACGAAGTCAAGCGTGGTGAAGTGAAGCTCGAGTATTGCGAGACTTCTGTGATGCTGGCGGACATCATGACGAAGGCGCTCCCGGGACCTCGCCACACAGACCTGACGGCTGCTCTCGGTATCCACGCGTGTTCGCATTGAGGGGGCGTATTGAGGGTTGCCGGTTTTGGGTACTGTGTACCAGTTGTACCCATTAACCGGTTAACCCGAACCGGTCCAATACGATCCCGCGATGATTATGGTACGTTGTTTACGCCACCGATGATTAGACGAGTAGGATGATTGGACGAGCACAGAGTGTTGGTGATTGGATGCACCAAATGATTGGATGCAGACTAGGTAGTGAAGACAGTGTAAGCTCCGATCAATCAATCACTTTCGAATCTTCATTCTACCCCTCAAGTGTCTTCGCTCCGGTCCCGCCGTCTGCGACGTCCCTCTCTCCGCATCGTCCAAGCTTCGTGTCCAAGATCCATACCTTCCATCAGTAAACATTCAGTTAAGTATGAATTGTTTCACTGGACATTTGTATGTAAATTCTGGTGATTAATTTTTTGATTTAACTTATGCCTGCAAATTCACTCTGAAGTACGATTTTTTTGAACGAAACGCTAAGTCTTTTTTCAGATCGAAAAAGGCCAGGTTTACTAATGCATAACTTTGAAGTACATACAATAAATCTTGTATTGTTAGCCATAGTTGTACTCCTATAATTGCACTACAGGCACCTATGTTGGGAACTGGTGTAAAATACATATCTATTGCAGTGTCGTAAACTGAAGTAGAATAAATATGCTAAACAAATACAAGCAAGTCAAACAAAATGGAGCCTAGCCGTTCTAACTTCATTTCCGGTGTGTGTAACCTCAAATTATGTTTTGTACACATTATGAAATATGAGTGCAATTTCGTGAACATTTTGAACACTGTTGCTGTCTTATTTTCTTCACAACGATCACAACTTAAAGTTGAGTTCGGACTGTACGATGAAATGTGCATGTAATTAAAAACATATTACGCGATAGTACGTGTTATAATATTTTATTGTTGTGGTTGTCGTTCTACCCTATACTTACAGTCCTACTGTGTAGTTCACATAGAATGACAAGGCTTTGACAATGTAATGATATCGAACTATGCATATTTTTTATTTGTCGGTAGCAACAATAAAACCCCTGAAAAAGCTATCTAATCGCCAGCTAGTATGCTAACTACTCGTTGTTCTGCACTGAGTCGCGCCATTGTTCCCCGAAGTGTTCAAACACATAGTTGACTAGGGCTGCGTGCGATCTTTGGCGAGTGACGATTGCTCCTAGTAGATTGCGGACCGTGTAGTTGACTCCTCGGTTTCGCGGCAGCGGTGTCCGCTGGTACACCATCCGGGTGGTGATTTCCATGAAGACTGCATCCATGTCCACTTCCGTCGCTTCGTCGTTGGGGTCGTCGTATGGTTGCTCGCCATCTGAAATCTCAATCGCGTCTGCTTCGTTTTCTTCGGTGTCGTGCTCGCTCTGGACTGGGGTACCCATTCGGATACCGTTGATTTGAAGAACGGCGCGAAGACTCAGCATCACCGGCGACAGACGGACCGAATTTCTGGAGAACTTGTTTGACACACCGAAGACGTTCAGCAATATGTTGTACATTGCATACTGGTTGGCGGAAGGTCGGACTTGATTACGGCCCACGAAGAGGTTTTGTCCAGGCAACTTCATCCAGTCCAGGGTGACGCGCTGCATCTTGAGAATTTGCTGCACTTCCAGTTCGGTGACGGTTAGGTGTCGCCAGACGCGGTTGAACTCTCGCGTAAACACTTGGGGAATCTCTTCAAGGCTGTAGACTCTGAACCGGATTTCGGTGCGGACATCGCCCATGACGGCCTGCTGAGCTTGGTAGGCAGCGTATAGCTTCTCGAAGTAGGTCTCCGCGATACGGATGTACCTCATACCTCCTGGTCTCTCGATACTTCCAGGCCTCAAAGTGGACTTGAAGATGTGAGCCGCTCTGGAGTAGATAACAGTCTTCTGCATTCGGTAGTCGGGGTCGTCCTGGGCATTTGGTCGACGCTTGAAGGTTGTAGTTCCGGAGAAAGGGCTGGACTGCATTGGCGCGTAGAGAGGGTAGTTGTCGGCTGAGCATCCTTGAGGTCTACGTCCCTCGGCTCGGACTAGTCGTGCTTTCCTGGCTCACTAGGCTTTGTTATGGTGGCCACATCTAGGATGACGGAGGCTGTAGGTTCGGCTAGTACCACTTCGATCCAGGCAAATCCTTGAAGACTGCTTTTCATGGCGTAGTCGATGTACTTGATGTCGGTGACTCCAGCGGAGACGAGAACGAAGACGAGGTCGAAAGTCGTGATTCGGCGGCGCTCCCACTTGAACAAGCCGCGTTCGTCATCGTTGGCTTCCAGTGGGTACCCGAAATGATCTTGAATTCTATCCAGAATGTTTTGCTTGAAGACCTTGTCGACGTACAGATACCCGGGACCTTGGGCTACCAGGAGCATGTTGTCTTGCTCTCGTACACTTGATCCGAAGTTGAAGGTGAGAAAACTCATGCTGATGAGGAGGTTGGGGGTCCATTGACTTCGACATAATCGATGTCAAGTTGCTCGGCCTGGAATACGATGGGGGCTTCGACTGCAGGTGGCACAGTTGATCCTTCTTGATCCACATCCATCGCCGATGGGTTCCAGTTCTCCACTATAGTTGAAGTTGACGAGGCGGGGGACAGCGACTGTTGAGGCGGAGGAGATGGAGGGCGAGATGAGTCGGACGAAGAGTCGGTCATGACGAAGTCGAAAGTCGGAGCTGTACGCGGCGTACGGGTTGGTGGACGGTTGCTGGAGAAGACGTTGCGCATCTTGATCTCTTGATCTCTTGATTTCTTGGTCTATATATATAATGACCAGGATGAACGTTCATCCGGCCCCCTTTAGGTCCCCGACCCCCATTTATTTTGGGTACCTAGGTCCCCTGAATGTTCATCTAGGGTCCCAAGAACCCAAATCACACTAATTTAGGATATTTCAAATATAAGTTTGGGACAGGGATTTACCGGGGTTGACCTCTGATTGTTGATACGAACAAAACTAAGATTTCCTATTTCTGATAATTTATCAAGGTTTAACGTTAATTTTTGTTACGTGTGTGTCAACCGCTTTTGATTCTAGAGTATAGACAACCGCTAGGAGAAGTGAGAATAAGTGGGGTGAAAGGATGGATGATGATAGAGGGTAGAGTGAGAATATGTGGAGTATATTTGTGAATAGAGTAAGTGGATGTGAAATATTTATATTGGGTATTTGGATGAGAAAAGAGGATGATGAGTGAGGGTTTGTTGGGATGAATAATGTATTGATGTAGAATGAGTGAAAAGTGTATATGGATAAATATAGAGTGGAAGTGAAATGATTAGTGGTGAGGTATGAAGGGATATTTGATGTGGAGTGTTTGGAAGTAGAGTAAAGAGTAAATGGATGAAAATAAGGAAATTAGTGTGGATATTTAAGTTTTGTGAATGAATTGGTTGATAATTATTTAGAGTAAAATATTTAAAGTTGTTGATAAATGATAAATAATATTTTTGGTGAATAGTAAGTAAAAATGTAGTTTATTTGATTAATTTGGAATGAATGTTTATAAAAATGGTTGTGTGATAGTAATATGTAGTGTAAAGGAGGGTGTGATAGAAGAAATAGGTAAAAATAAAGAAGGTTGGTGAGAGTATAATGAAGAGTGTATGGAATAGTTAGAAATATATTGAGAAGTATGTAAAATATATAAATATAGTATGATGGTGAATGAGATAAATTAAATATAGGAATTGTTGGTAATGTGAATAAGATATATATGTGTAGTTAGTGTAAGGAGTATATAAGAATGGATAGTGATTGGATTTGAATGGGGATAAGATTATATTAGAGAGTAGTGAATTTGATTTTTAATGTATTATTAAAGGAAATTAATGTGAAGTGGGTATAGAAAAAATGATAAGTGATATGAAGGAGAGTGAAGGGATGAATATTGTGTTTATGAAGAGTGGATGTAGAGTGAATGGAAGTAAAATAAAAGGTAGTAAAAAGAGGTTGAGTGAAGTGGTGAATGGAGAGTGGATGGGGAGAAGAAGTAGGAGAAGTAAATGGAAGTGGGGTGGATGGGTAAATGATGATGGTATGTAGGGTGAGAGTATGTGTAATATTTGAGAATAAAGAAAGTATTTAAACAGTGTATATGGATGTGAAAAGTGGGTTTTGAATGAGTGGATGTTGGGATGAATAATAAATAGATGAGGGATGAGTGGAATAATGAATAGGGATGAAGATATAGTAAAAGTGAGGTGAAATGATTAGTGTGAAAGATGAAGGGATATTTGATAAAAAATAGTTGGAACGTAGAATAAAAGAGTATAGAGAAAATGGAGGTAAAGAAGGTTGAGTGAAGTGAAGTGTGTAGAAGAGAGTGAATAAGGAGAATTATTTTTTTAATAGATTATTGGATGTGGTGTAAGGGATATGAGGAATGGGTAGTAATTAGGAATGATAGTATGGAGAGGATTGAAATTGTTTAAGGTTTATTGTTGTTGTTTGGTGAAAAGTGAAATAATGGTGAAGAAATGTGAATAAATTGTTTGTGATGTGAATGTATATATTGGTATTAGAGTGGATATATAATGTTTGGGTTTGAATTGGTTGATAATTATATAGAGTAATATGTTGGAAAAGTGATAAAATTATTGTGTGAAGAGTAAGTATTAATGTAAGTTATGTGATTGGTGTGGGTTAATTGTTTGTTGAAATGGTTATGTGATAGAAATATGAAGTGAAAATATGGTAATGATATAAATTGGAAGGTTGGTGAGAGTAAATGAGGGGTATTTGGAAGTGTTTTAGAGATATAATTAGATGTATGAAAAATAAAAAAGAAAAAGTTGGTGATGTGAGGTAAATTTAATGTGAGGTGAATAGGAGATTATGTGTTGTTGAGTAAAGATAGTATATATAAAATATAAATATTATGAAGAATTGTTGGAATATAAAGAGTGAATGGAGAGTTGGTAGATTTAAATTTGAATGGGTAGTGTGTGGGATAGTATATGTGTTAATGTTTTTTGTAAATGTTGAATAATTTTATTTTTAAAAATGTTAAGGGTTTAGGGTTTAGGGTTTAGGGTTTAGGGTTTAGGGTTTAGGTTTAGGGTTTAGGTTTAGGGTTTAGGGTTAGGGTTTAGGTTTAGGTTTAGGTTTAGGGTTAGGGTTTAGGCTTAGGTTTAGGGCTTA
This sequence comes from Phytophthora syringae, assembly GCA_012656105.1. Taxonomy (NCBI): domain Eukaryota; phylum Oomycota; class Peronosporomycetes; order Peronosporales; family Peronosporaceae; genus Phytophthora; species Phytophthora syringae. The sequence continues at coordinate 233 of JAAKBD010000397.1, read as the reverse complement.
GGGTTTAGGTTTAGGGTTTAGGCCTAGGGTTTAGGTTTAGGGTTTAGGGTTTAGGTTTAGGGTTTAGGGTTAGGGTTTAGGCCTAGGTTTAGGGTTTAGGTTTAGGGTTTAGGGTTTAGGGTTTAGGGTTTAGGGCCTAGGTTTAGGGTTTAGGGTTTAGGTTTAGGGTTTAGGTTTAGGGTTTAGGGTTTAGGGGTTTAGGGTTTAGGTTTAGGGTTTAGGGTTTAGGGTTT
>JAAKBD010000395.1:0-22429 GCA_012656105.1 Phytophthora syringae | reverse complement strand
TAGAAACCGCTGCCAACAAACGTGAGTCGAAACGGCACAACCTGCTCCTGCCCAATATCGCCGCCTCCACTCGTCCCCAGAGCTTATAAACTGCTTCATCGCCTTCCCCGTCGTCCCCTCTCTCCATCCGTGATTAAAACAAGCCCAAACTCCCGCTAAAAGCTCCGCAAATCCACAATGCCCGGCGTGGACCAACCGCTGCTTTCGGTGGCCTCGAACGGCGCTTCTGCCTCGTGTCACGGGCCTCAAACCCAAAGCACGCGGTTCCTGGACCGTCGCGGTCGCTTCCACCAATCGCTGGGCCGCTTCAAGTCCGTTAAACTATTTATTTCTTAGCTTTTACTACGTAGTAGTTATTTTGGTGCAGAATTTAACAAAAGTGGGTACTGTTTTGTGCAGCATTTACCGGAAAGGGGGCGACTGGCGCAAAATTTACTGGGACGACCCGTTCCACACGATCATCAACACTCGCACGTCCAAGATTGTCGGGGGCGTCTTCATCGCGGTATGTAGCTGCAAAACTTTATTTTATTTTGTTTAGATTTTTATTTTTGGTGCTTCTTATTTGTGACAACAGTACTTCTTCATCATTTTCTTCTTCGCGCTGGCGTATCTGGACGTGTCGGTGCGTCATCCGACGTGTCATGTGGGACTTTCCAGCATCATGGACGCCTATGTGTTCTCGCTCGAGACTATTGTGAGTTTTTTGTGTGTTTTTGAAAGTTGCTTTTATTTTGCTGCAAACTGATGTTGAAGTCGTGATTGTAGATGACAATTGGCTATGGAGCACCGACGGATGACATTTTCTACGGGGATGTTCATCCATCGCCACGCTCTTGACGCTCGAAGTGAGCATTGAATTATGAGTTTAAATTATTTTGGAGCTCTCACACTGACGCTTTATTACCGCAGTCCTTTGCAGGAATAATTTTGATTCGGTGTGTATCGGCATCTTCTACGCGCGATTCTCCCGTGCCAACGTACGTGGCCTTCATCCTGATTAGTGCATTCCTAGCAGAAACTCATCTCTTCTTTTTTTTCTTACGTCAGCAACGGGCGAACACTATCATGTTTACCAACTCAGCAGTGATTCGCAAGATCCGCGGACACTACTACTTCATGTTCCAGACCTGCGAGCGACGCAAACACCAACTTGTGGAGGCTCACGTGCGCCTCTACGCTGTGCGGCACGAGGCGGAGGACGATACTGACGAAGCCAACGACTTCCTTTTCCAGTGTCACCAGATGCGAGTGCAGCAGCCTGACGATGATGCTGGTGCCATGTTGCTCATGGTGCTGCCGCAAGTCGTTGTCCACCGTATCGACCAGTGGAGTCCGTTGTTCCCGCCCGAGTGTTTGCCAGGCGATCCAGACTCGAAGACAACCTCAAGTTACCCGGACCCGACGCAGCGCCAGGTCGACATTGACAACGGAAACCGTGAAGGTGGTTTACCAGGAGCCCCCAAACTCTACAAAGAGCCCACAAAGATGCAGATCATGAACCACCTGCGCAAAAGTGGACTGGAGGTTCTCGTGGTCTTGGAAGGCATCGACAGCTCGACGTCCAACACGATGCAGGCGCGCAATTCCTACACCGACGAAGATATCGTCTGGGATGCCACTTTCGAGCGCTGTGTGGTCAAGACGCCGAGGGTCTGTGCATCGATTTCGACCGCTTTCATCTGCTGAAGCCGGCGCCGATGGACGCAAAACGCTGCGTCATGCCGTCCCAATTCTGATAGGAGTGTCGTGGGGCAGGAGGCAGCAGCTATTGATATGGCCATTTACCTGACAATATACGAGAAGTAAACTCATGAGCGCGAATCAAAAGGTTGAGCGGCAGTTTCCTTTGAACTTAGTCTCGACGAAATTACGAGCACAACGAGCCTTGCAATTGGAAATGGTAACCTCGCGCACTCGTCTCAATTGGCTTGAGACGGTGTTGTCACTTCGGGTGGGTACCGTGCAGAAAACGTCAAGGTGCCGTGTCGTGATCGGGAAAAGGAGAGCCAGACGACCGCAGTTTGCTGTTTGAAGAGTGGACGGACTCCATCCGCTGTTCGAACGATCCGCCCTCTAACGGCAGCAAGCACCTCAACTTCCCAATTTGTTAAGCTTAGAGGAAGTTTCAAGTGGAACACCATCAAAGCCAAACGCTGCTGACCTTTCCGCCTTTATGAATGACACTGCGCCCAACTCAGACGCTGGTGCCCCGAAATGCCAGTCGTCCTCTACGGCCTCAAGTTTTTGCCGTTAGAAACCGGACGCAGTGCACGATGCTACGTCGCTACAGTGGACTTTGCTATGGGGTGCAAAACGGAGGAACAGAAAGCTGACTCGTTGATTTGCAATGGTGGCGTGCGCGTGGCAGCAAAGTCCCCGTCCCAGCCATTTGGCAAAGAGACTTGTGACGGGAACACCTTCGGCCATCCAATAGTCATGAGGTTCGCAGCTGTCGTGGCGTGGGCGGCTGTGCTCGTGACTGGTACATTGTCGACTGCACAGGGCGCGAAGAACAGCACGGGGTCAACGTACCCGACCAAGTCGGGGATCCAGATTTGGGTGGACCCGGACACCCCAACGGACCGACAATCGTTCACAAGCTCGTGGTCGCAAATGGGACCTCGTCATGAGTGACGAGTTCAACCACAAGAACCGCAGCTTCCGACCGGGTGACGACCACATGTGGACGTCTCTGGAGAAACCGGACGGCGTGAACGGAGCTCGAACTTTACTCGCACAACATGACCAGCACCAAGTGCGACGACGACGGAACATGCTACTCTACATTGAGATCCGAGACGAGGTGAACGTCATCCACGTCTACAACATGTACACGCACCCGCCCGGATACCAAGACGCGTACTTACAGTGCCCGCCAAATCATTAAGACCCCCGATTTGGCGGGACACTTTTGGCAATATCTCGGCTTCTAGGCCGAGTTAGGAGCTGCTACTTTGATATCTTCTCTCTATTATGCGTACGGAGACGCCACTTGTGTTAACAACTTAGATTTCAATGTATCTGACAGGGCTGGTATACAAAATCAAGGTTTTGGCACCAGCGTCAAATTATTAAGACCACATCCTTTTATGATGGAAAAGCACTTTTATGAACAGACCATACAAACTTCTATATTAAAAGTTAGTACTTAGTCAGTCCACCTTTCTTCTTGATCACCGCTAGACAGCGGCGAGGCATGGACTCCACTAGCTTCAGCAGGTAGTCTAGCTGAATGGCGTCCCATGCAGCCATGATTGCAGCCTCTAGATCAGCAACGTTTTGGTACTGACGACCATGTGCGTACACCTTGGCCGCCATCGCCGACCAGACGTTCTCGATTGGGTTGCAATCCGGCGAGCGAGCTGGCCACACCATGGTGTTGACCTGCATCTCCTGCAAGAACTGTTTGGTTTCATGCGAGGCATGAATCGAAGCATTATCTTGCTGAAATACAAAATCAACACCATAGTTAGCGTGAGCGAAAGGTAGTAGATATTCAGATAACGTGTAAACATAGTCACCCGAATTCTGACGCCCACGCAAAATGGCCAGCTCACTCTTACCCGCTGCGCTAAAAGCGCCCCACACCATGACGCTCCCTCCGCCATTTTGGCGACGCAAATACGACTGTGCAGGCTGGCGCATGTCCCTCCAGTAATATCTGAATCCATCAGGACCATCTCGATTAAACTTCTTTTCATCTGAAAAAATAGTATGAATCCAAGTGTCTACATAAAAATATTGTTAGAGTAAGTAATTGCAGTAAAACCATAACGTGACAAGCTTACCTGGCTTCAGTATGTACTCTTCCGCCCATTGCGTGCGGGCAGCCTTGTGCGCCGCCGAGGGGAGCGTGCGGTCCATCTTGGTGTAAACAAGATGGTCCACACGCTGCAGAACCCGCTGGATTGTCCTCACGGACGCCTTGATGCCGAGCTTGGTCTTGAGCTCGGCGGCGAAGAACTCGCCTGTTGCCGCTACACGCACGAGCTGCCGCAGCTCTCGTTCCGTTAGGGCTGGCTGCCGCCCAGCTCTTCGCTCTCCACCGCTGTCTTCCTGCGGTCCCCGCTCCGCCTTGACTGCGTTACGGACGGACGTACGGGACCGACCTGTCTTCCTAGCGATCTTGTGCAGAGAGACGCCTCCGTCGTGGAGCCCGACGATAAACCAATGCTCTTGCTCGGAGAGGGCCTTGCCGTGGCCCATTTAAAAATGAAAGGCTCACAGCCTCAGTAACCTCCAGCCAAACCTTCGTTTCCGCCAACCATCTTCTTATTTTGACCAGCACTCCTTTAATATAGAAGTTTGCATGGTCTGTTCATAAAAGTGCTTTTTCCATCATAAAAGGATGTGGTCTTAATAATTTGACGCTGGTGCCAAAACCTTGATTTTGTATACCAGCCCTGTCAGATACATTGAAATCTAAGTTGTTAACACAAGTGGCGTCTCCGTACGCATAATAGAGAGAAGATATCAAAGTAGCAGCTCCTAACTCGGCCTAGAAGCCGAGATATTGCCAAAGTGTCCCGCCAAATCGGGGGTCTTAATGATTTGGCGGGCACTGTACTACCGAGCAGGAATGGTGCAGTCCTGGAACAAATTCTGCTTCCAAGGAGGGATGTTGGAGGTTCGAGCTCAGCTTCCTGGGGCTGTCACGGCTGAATCCGGTAACCCCGATCTAGCACTCGGTAAATCGGGCAAAGTGAAGACGTCCAAGTACTACCCGACGTGGCCCGGTATCTGGATGATGGGGAACCTCGGCCGAGCCATTTTCTCCGCTTCGACCAACCGAATGTGGCCCTACTCGTACAACAAATGTGAGCCGGACATCTTCAACCCGGACAACCAAAGGATCAGTGCTTGTGACGATAACCCGGGCTACGGGTTGAACCCGAACCAAGGCCGCGGTGCACCGGAGATTGATCTTCTGGAAGGTGGAGGGCTAGCGATCTCGTCGTCGCTTCAGATTGCACCGGGAATGCCTGATGACTTCCGTCTCTTCCCTGCTGATGCCAAGGTCACGGATGTCTCGAACCCGTACTGTGTACACGTACGATTGTTTGACGCCTGGAGCGAATATGATCGACGTCCCCACTGCATACTACAAGAAGGAGCGTGGCCATAAATCTTGGTACCAAGGTCTCCGTTATGGCGCCAACAACTACTGCCAACAAGATGCCAAAGCTAAACAGGACTACGACACGGTGGCTGCGTCGGTGAAGGCTGGCATTACGGAGAACACGTGTACCGTGGATACCTGTCCGGCTTCGGAAGATGTTAACGGCGACACGAGCTTCATCGACGACACCAAGACAGCTCATTGGGGTATCAACACCAACGGGACCTGCTTCCCCATCATGAACTCATACATGGGAGCGTATCTGTGTGATCCGGACAACACGGATCTGAAATGTACCAGTCCTCGTAACTCGACCACCGCGAAAACCAAGACCATGCTCCCGTTCAACTATCAGATGGACGCTATCTCGTCTAACTGGCCTATTCACTTGGGTGGTTATCTTGACTTCCTCACGTACCAGCTCGAGTGGGTCACGGGTGACAAGGGCTACGTACGTTGGAGTCTGGACGGCAGCCCCATCTTCGAAGTCACCACGGACGCGTTTTCTAATGTTCCCCAAAGCGGCAAGAAGAACAACCCGCAGAAGGTCATGCTGGAAGAGCCCATGTACTTGATCTACAACGTCGCGCTGTCGAGTTCTTGGGGTACGACACCTCCGAACGCCGGACGAGAATGTCGTGGCGATGGTAACGACCCTGTGGCCAACGCAATCTGCGACTCGTTCCCCATGTACATGAAGATCGACTACATCCGACTGTACCAGGACCAAGGTGACGACTTGGATGAGGACAATTTGATGCAAGTTGGCTGCGACCCGGCCAGCCACCCCACCAAAAGTGGATCGACGGACACATCGACGAGTTCGTGGACGACGACAACCCGTATAAAGAGGTGTCGGGTAAAGCTTTCTGTACGAAAGACAACGACTGCACCATCGGTGGAAATGTCGGTACAACGGCGTTGAAGACCGGGAAATGTGTCAAGAACCGCTGCGAGTGCACTTACTCGACGTCGTGGGGTGGTCCGCGCTGTACCACGGCGTTGGCAGGTTCCACGAGCTCCAGTGCGAGCAGCTTGTCCAGTCGAGCGTACGGCCCGCCTATGGGTTTGTCGCTGGGAATCGCCGGCATTATCGTCTTCTTGTCCTTCGTGTCGGTTTACATGGCCATGGTCAGCATGAAGAAGGAGGCTGCGGCACTGACCAAGACGAACGCGCAGGGAAAGATGGCAGGAAGTCTGGTCGACGACAACGGTTCCAACCACTCTACGAATCAGAGACCCAAGGACAACTACAGCCAGAACTTCGTGTGAATAAATAAAACTGCTGTAGATCAGGTCGAGAGTATGGTTGACATGCGGTTTTCGCCTCTCCACGTGTTCGTGGTTGCGTTTTTGCTGTTCTTTGAGTCTTGGGTGGGTCCGCCGCCTGTTAGTGAACAGAAGCTCAACTATCTCGCTGCGGCCGTCCGGGTTCAGTTTGCGGTAAGATCAGAGAAACAGAGCGAGGCTCTGGTCACTTCTCAATTCATCTCGAGACGCGCTAGTTGAGAGACGAATACAATTCACAGAGAATGCGTCTCGCCTCAGCTCTGACAGCCGCGGTCTCCGTCGTCGCCCTGGTATCAGCCAAGAACAGCTCTTCGAAAGCCGAGTACCCGACCAAGTCCGGGATCAAAAGCTGGGTGGACCCTGATACCCCGGACGACCGACAGACTTTCATCAACTCTCGTGGTCGCAAATGGGACCTCGTAATGAGCGACGAGTTCAACGTGGCCAACCGCAGCTTCCGTCCGGGGACGATCACATGTGGACGTCATTGGATAAACCTGACGGTGTGAACGGAGCTTTGGAGATCTACGCACACAATATGACGAGTACCAAGTGCGACGACGACACCTGCTACTTCTACATTGAAGTGTCCGACGAGAAGCAGACGATCTCGGTCTACAACATGTACAAGTATCCTCCTGGCTACGAAGACGCCCACTTTTACTACCGCGCTGGAATGGTGCAGTCTTGGAACAAGTTTTGCTTCCAAGGAGGGATGTTGGAGGTTCGAGCTCAGTTACCAGGTGCAGTCTCTGATAAGTCTGGCAATCCCGATCTGGCATTGGGCAAGTCCGGCAAAGTCGCGTCAAAGGCATACTACCCGACGTGGCCCGGTATTTGGATGATGGGAAACCTCGGGCGAGCTATCTTTTCAGCTTCTACGAACCGCATGTGGCCGTTCTCCTATGACAAGTGCGAGCCGGACGTGTTCAACCCGGACAACCAACGGATCAGTGCGTGTGACGATGATCCTGGCTACGGTTTAAACCCCAACCAAGGCCGTGGTGCTCCAGAGATCGATGTGCTTGAAGGCGGTGGCTTGGCTATCTCTTCGTCGCTACAGATTGCACCTGGAATGCCTACGGACTTCCGTCTCTTTCCAGCCGACACCACTGGAGCGGATGCTACCAACCCGTACTGTGTGTACACGTACGACTGCTTGACGAAAGGTGCGAACGTCATGGACGTTCCAACAGCGTACTTTGAGCAGATGCGTGGCCACAAGTCGTGGTATCAAGGCCTCCGGTATGGCGCGAACAATTACTGCCAACAAGAAGCCAAGGCAAAACAGGACTTCACAACTGTGAACAAGTCAGTGGAGTCGGGGATTACAGTCAACACTTGCACGACCGACACTTGTCCTGCCTCAATGGATGTGAATGGAGATATGGGGATTATCGACGGCAAAGGCAAGGACCACTGGGGGATCAACACGAACGGCACGTGTTACCCCATCATGAACTCATACATGGGAGCGTATCTGTGTGATCCTGACAACATGAACACCATGTGCTCAAGCCCCCGTAACTCCAGCACGCCCAAGTCGAACACTATGAGTCCGTTCAACTATCAGATGGATGCGATCTCGTCCAACTGGCCGATTCACTTGGGAGGCTACCTGGACTATCTCGTCTATCAGGTGGAGTGGGTCACGGGCGAGAAAGGGTATGTCCGCTGGATGCTTGACGGAACTCCCATCTTCGAGGTTACCACAGATGCCTTCTCCAATGTCCCGCAGAACTCCAACAGCTCCAACCCGGTGAAAGTCATGTTGGAAGAGCCCATGTATTTGATTTTCAACGTCGCTTTGTCCAGTTCGTGGGGTGCTACACCGCCCAACGCTGGGAGTGAATGCCGAGGAGATGGCGCCGACGATGAAACCAACCGAATCTGTGACGAGTTCCCCATGTACATGAAGATCGACTACATCCGACTGTACCAGGACCAGGGGGACGACCTCCTGCGGACAGCTACATGCAGATCGGCTGTGATCCAGCCAGTCACCCGACGAAAGAATGGATCGAAGGACACATCGACGAGTTCTCGGACGACGACAACCCGGTGAAGTCGGTTAATGGTAAGGCGTTCTGCAAGACCAACGATGATTGTACAATTGGCGGTGCAGTTGGGTCCACAAGTCTCAAGACGGGAACGTGCGTCAAGTCTCGCTGTGAGTGCTCGTCGACTTCGTGGAGCGGTCCTCGCTGTACACTGCCGCAGTCGGATTCGTCGGAGAAGTCGAGCAGTCTGTCAAAACGCGTGTATGGTCCGCCGATGGGGCTGTCAATCGGTGTTGGTTGTCTCGCCATCCTACTGTCCGTGGCTTCTGTGTGGTTCGCAACGTTGGTGACAGCAAAAGAGATGCAGAAGCTGGTCAAGTCCCAAGAAAACGCGAGGGAGCAAGCGGCCAAGGGAAACTCGCAGTTTTCCGGTGGTGACTTTGACTCGGGGCATTCGAGCTTCGGCAATCCCAAGGACAACTACAAACAGAATTTTGTGTAAGATAAGCAACGTCTAATGTGAATTTTTACGTTCGAGGTCTTTCGTCTCCAGGGTTAATAGTAATTAATGAAAAATGACTTCTCTATTACTACCCGTGCTACTATTAACCGTAATAGTAATACTTTTCAAATTTAGGTGAACTAAACTTCATACTACATGTTGTATGGTGTTTTTCGTGCGTAGTATTATAGTACCTCAAAAGTAGTATTTTCGAGAGCCCTAACTTATTACACGATAATCTCACCGCGGAGTATTATCATTCTACACAGTGCGTCGAGACCTGGCGATCGCTTATGGGCTGCGCTGGCGACGAGCTGAAGACAGATCCACGCAGCATGTGCGGAAAGCTTTGACAGATCCACGCAGCATGTGCGGAAAGCTTTGAAAGTGTTTAAGCACTGTTCGGATCAAAGAGGTTATCATTGTGTACAAGTTATGTATTATTGCGATTGCTGAGCTGTTGAGCTGTACCCTGCTAAACTAGATTTGATACTCCTACCATATTTTGAAGGTATTCGGTTTGTGGCGTGGCTGCCGCTGCAAGAAACATCTAAATTGGTCACGCCAATATGCTAATCTGCTTCGAACTCTAACCAGCCTGGAGTGGCGTAACGTATACGGTACAAGTTAGCTATTATAGCGTAGCATGAAGTCAGATCCCCCAAAAATATCTCTAAGATCATCAACCTGGCAATGGTAATGGTACTCGCATACCAACTTGATGATCAAGTTGGTATCCGAGTGTCATTGCCAGCGTGAAACGAACTGCCCGTACACGACAGCATGATATTTCTCAGGGGTCGAGATGTATTTACCGGTACAGTACCGGTAACCGAATCGTACAGTGCGGAAATGGCGCTAACTTTTCAGGCGCCTTTGGTCGTGACGTCGAACAGCAAATACAGTGTCAGCGGCGACACGATCGCACGAGCCTTTCACCGCACGTGCTGGGCATCTGCTGTTAATCTCCAGCGATGTGTGCAGTGATTAAAATCAAGACCCCGCGTAGAGAAATCGTGGCCACTCTTCAATTCGCCTCGCGACGAACAAGAATCAGCTCGAGACTTCACAGCAAGATGCGTCTCGTAGCAGCTTTGGTGGCTGCGGCATCCGTCGCAGTTGCCACGGCCCAGAACAGTTCGTCTTCGTCCGATGGGTACCCGACCAAGTCCGGGATCAAAAACTGGGTGGACCCTGATACCCCGGACGACCGACAGACTTTCGTCAACTCTCGTGGTCGCAAATGGGACCTCGTTATGAGTGACGAGTTCAACGTGGCCAACCGCAGCTTCCGACCGGGTGACGACCACATTTGGACTTCGTTGGACAAACCTGACGGTGTGAACGGAGCATTGGAGATTTACTCGCACAATATGACTAGTACCAAGTGCGACGACGATGGAACGTGCTACTTCTACATTGAAACGGACACTGACAACATCACCCTCTCAGTGTACAACATGTACACGAACCCTCCAGGGTACCAAGACGTGCACTTCTACTACCGAGCAGCCATGGTGCAATCTTGGAACAAGTTCTGCTTCCAAGGAGGGATGTTGGAGGTTCGAGCTCAATTACCCGGTGCGGTCTCCGAGAATTCTGGTAACCCGGATCTGGCATTGGGCAAGTCCGGCAAAGTTGCAACCACGAAATACTACCCGACGTGGCCCGGTATTTGGATGATGGGGAACCTCGGACGAGCTATTTTTCAGCTTCTACGAACCGCATGTGGCCGTTCTCCTATGATAAGTGCGACCCGGACGTGTTCGCCCCGGAGAACCAGCGTATCAATGCGTGTGACGATGATCCTGGCTACGGTATGAACCCGAATCAAGGACGTGGTGCTCCAGAGATCGATCTGCTCGAAGGAGGAGGTTTGGCCATCTCGTCATCGCTACAGATTGCACCTGGAATGCCAATGGACTTCCGTCTCTTTCCAGCCGATGCCACTGGAGCGGATGCTACCAACCCGTACTGTGTGTACACGTACGACTGCATGACGAAAGGTGCGAACGTCATGGATGTACCAACAGCGTACTTTGAGCAGATGCGTGGCCACAAGTCGTGGTATCAAGGTCTTCGCTACGGATCCAACAACTTCTGCACACAAGACCCCAAGGCAAAACAAGACTACGAGACGGTGGCCAAAGCGGTGAAAGCTGGCATCAAGGAGAACACTTGTTCGGCTGATACATGTCCAGCGTCTTTGGATGTGAACGGAGAACTGGCACTTATGGACGGCAAGGGCAAGGACCACTGGGGGATCAACACGAACGGCACCTGCTACCCCATCATGAACTCGTACATGGGGGCGTATCTGTGCGACCCTGACAACACCAACACCATGTGTATCAGTCCGCGAAACGCCAGCACTCCGAAAACCAAGACCATGCTCCCGTTCAACTATCAGATGGACGCTATCTCGTCTAACTGGCCCATTCACTTGGGCGGCTACGTCGACTACCTCATCTATCAGATGGAGTGGGTCACTGGCAAGGAAGGCTACGTGCGTTGGATGCTCGACGGCAGTCCGATCTTCGAGATCACGACCGATGCGTTCTCGAACGTCCCTCAGAACGCCAAGAAGAACAACCCGCAGAAGGTCATGCTGGAAGAGCCCATGACCCTCATTTTCAACGTTGCGTTGTCCAGTTCGTGGGGTACGACGCCTCCGAACGCCGGGAGTCCGTGCTACGGCGACGGCGCCGACGAGACGGTGAACAAAATCTGTGACGAGTTCCCCATGTTCATGAAGATCGACTACATCCGACTGTACCAAGATCTAGGAGACGACCTCGCTGCCGACAACTACATGCAAGTGACGTGTGACCCAGCCAGTCATCCGACCAAAGAGTGGATCGAGGGACACATGGACGAGTACTCGGACTTCGACAACCCCGTCAAGACGGTGCACGGGAAGGCTTTCTGCAAGACCAACGACGACTGCACAATCGGAGGTGCCGTGGGGACTACAAGTCTCAAGACGGGAACGTGCGTCAAGTCTCGCTGTGCGTGTTCGTCCACGTCGTGGAGCGGACCCCGCTGTACGGAGCCGCAGTCCGGATCGTCGGAGAAGTCCAGTAGTCTATCAAAGCGCGTGTATGGCCCACCGATGGGCCTGTCGCTCGGGATTGGAACCCTCGCAGTTCTCATCTCGCTCGCTTCAGTGTGGCTGGCAGCGCTTGCTACGGCGAAGGAGACGCAGAAAATGCTCAAGTCCAAAGAGCTGGCAGCCAACCACGAAGCCAAACTGAACGGCAACGGCCAGCTCTCGAACGGAGAACTCCCCAAGGACAACTACAGCCAGAATTTCGTGTAAGATAACCGAGGCTAACGTTGATACATGTGAAAGTTACAATTGGGAATGCTGGACGTCAATCGTGCAAGGATCCACAACAATTCGACCACGGACGTTCTGATTCGAACAGCGAATTGGTAAACAAGGCTGACAGATGTGTGCCTAAGTACAGTCTACAAGCAAACTTCGGTCTTTACATACCCTGTCATATTAAATTGTAACATTCTGCAACTACCGCCCAATCTGTTTTTTGATATTGAATCCCTATCAAATCGCTTTAGATTTTATTTGCATATACAGACATGTATGACTGTACAACAGTAGTTTAATCAGACTCTACATAATTGCACCTGCAACGGCACGTGCTAGCCTAGCGGTAGAGGCACACCAACATCTCGCCAGACGACAAAAACTACATGTACCATGTACCAGGTATCTCAGCAACGTACGACCGCCCTAAAGGTAGAGACGGCCATTTCTCAATTGTTCGTACTCCGACTGAGGTGCTTTTCAGTCGTGAATTTTCTCAGGTGGAGTATTATGCGGATCCTCTTCGTGTTCGCCTTAGTGGTGACTTTGGTATCCGCCACGAGCAGTTCACGATCGTCCGAGTACCCGACCAAGTCCGGGCTCAAGAGTTGGGTGGACCGGACACGCCCAAGACCCGCCAGTCGTACACGAGCTCTCGTGGTCGCAAATGGGACCTAGTCATGAGTGACGAGTTCAACGTGGCCAACCGCAGCTTCCGTCCTGGTGACGACCACATGTGGACGTCCCTGGACAAACCGGACGGCGTGAACGGAGCTCTGGAAGTCTATTCGCACAACATGACGAGCACCAAGTGCGACGAGGACGGTACGTGCTACTTCTACATTGAAACGGCCAGTGACAACGTCACCATCTCCGTCTACAACATGTACAAACACCCGCCCGGGTACCAGAATGCCTCGTTCTACTACCGAGCAGCCATGGTGCAATCCTGGAACAAGTTCTGCTACCAAGGAGGGATGTTAGAAGTTCGCGCTCAACTGCCCGGAGCTGTTTCCAAAGCCTCCGGTAATCCGGACTTGGCGTTAGGAAAAATGGCCAAGTGACGGACACGTCGTACTACCCGACGTGGCCCGGCATTTGGATGATGGGAACCTCGGCCGAGCTATCTTTTCAGCGTCTACCAACCGCATGTGGCCGTTCTCCTATGATAAGTGCGAACCTGAGATCTTCGACCCAACAAACCAGCGGATCAGTGCGTGTGAAGACGACCCTGGCTACGGGTTAAACGCGAATCAAGGGCGAGGAGCTCCGGAGATCGACGTACTGGAAGGCGGTGGGTTGGCCATCTCTTCGTCGCTGCAAATTGCGCCTGGAATGCCCATGGACTTTCGTCTTTTCGCTGCTGACACGAAAGGAGCCGACGCCGCAAATCCGTACTGCGTGTACTCGTACGACTGCGAGACCGATGGTGCCAACTTGATCGATGTACCGACAGCGTACTACGAGCAGGAACGTGGCCACAAATCGTGGTACCAGGGGCTTCGCTATGCTGCCAACAACAACTGCGCGAAGAAATCGACCAAAGTCCAGAGTTTTGCGACGGTCAACGCTTCAGTTTCTAAAGGAATTACGGAGAACTCGTGCACAACGACAACGTGTCCAGCGTCGATGGACGTGAACGGAGACTGGGGGTTATTGACGACACTGGAAAGGAGCATTGGGGGATCAACTCGAACGGCACCTGCTTCCCCATCATGAACTCGTATATGGGAGCGTATCTGTGTGATCCGGACAACGCGGACGGACGCTGTGTCAGCCCACGCAACTCCAGTACACCCAAGTCCAAGGCGATGGACCCGTTCAACTATCAGATGGACGCCATTTCGGCGAATTGGCCCATTCATCTCGGAGCTTACACGAACTACCTGGTGTATCAACTGGAGTGGGTTACGGGCGTGAACGGCTACGTGCGCTGGATGCTGGCAGGCAACCCCTTGTTCGAAGTCACCACCGACTCGTTCTCCAACGTCCCGCAGAACGCCAACAGCAGCAACCCCGAGAAGGTGATGCTGGAGGAGCCCATGTCGATCATCTTCAACGTCGCGTTGTCCAGTTCGTGGGGTACTAAACCGCCCAACCCAGGCAGTGCGTGTCGTGGTGATGGCTCGGACGAGACGGTGAACAAGATCTGCGACGACTTCCCCATGCTCATGAAGCTGGACTACATTCGCCTGTACCAGGACCTGGCCGACGACCTCGAAACGGACAACCTCATGCAAGTCGGCTGTGATCCTGCCAGTCACCCGACCAAACAATGGATCGAGGGTCATATCGACGAGTACCAGGACGACGACAACCTCGTGACGGAAGTCGTGGGCAAAGCGTTCTGCAAGACAAACAACGACTGCACCATCGGTGGCAGCTTCGCCAAGACGGACCTGATCACCGGCACTTGCGTCAATTCGCGGTGTCTTTGCTCAAGCCCAAAGTCTTGGCGTGGACCTCGGTGTACGGTGGCTTCGGCCGAGTCCTCGTCCGATAAGGCTTCCACTCGAGTGTACGGTCCACCGATCCTCTTGGCCTTCGTAGTGGCCGGAATCGTCGTCTTCCTCACGTTCATTTCAGTGTTCACCGGCATTAAGTCTGCAGCCAAGAAGAACGCTGCCGTCATTAAAGCTACTATGATGGCAAAGACCGATCCTGCTGCTCGAGTTCCTGACTCCAACAGCTACGTTTCACACGCGTCGTAGTTATAGCCCAGTCCCGATAAATATTCCCAAAGCAGTTACCATTTCTAGTAGTGTGTTGGTTGTTTATCTCTCCATGGAGCGGGTATGCTGGGAATCAAACCTTTTGTGCAGGAATCGGTGCAGTCACTACCCCCGCACAGTTGCGGCTACTAGCCGAGACACTTCGAATCGACCTTCGAGGATGCGAAGACCGTGGGGATATCGAGAGGGTCCTTACCGGACTGGTATGTTTGGACCAGGACACGTCTCTAGGAGTGTTTCTTCAATGGCTGCGATCGGCTGATCTGCAACAGCACAAGAACGGGATACTTGCCAGCAAGAAGGCAACATTCACCACGACTTTCCTACCAGCAATCGCGTCGTCCTCAGAAATTCGCTCCAACAACCAGCAGACCAAACCTGCGAGCGTGAAGGACCACCACCTCGACGATGAAATTAAGCAGCAACTAACGGAGCTGGAAGTACTAGAGGCGTCATTCAAAAGGCAGAGCGGCTTTTGCACACGGGTTCCCCAACTTTCGAGAAACTCAAACAGTTTTTGCTCGAGCTGACGAATTTGCGCGCAACAGAGCAGACCACAAGAGCTTTTCTCGTTCGACAGGCGAGTGTTGTGAAAGAGCAGCACGCGGAAATGCGAGCCGAGATGCTGCATTCGCGCAGTCAGTTGGATTTCTTCGTCCAAGGCTTCACGAATTTACGAAAGCGACACGATGCCCTTTGGCCGATGCCACTCGCATGAAGGCGGAAAGCGAGACAACGCAAGACATTTTCGTCTCGATGAGCGCTCACGATTGTTACTTTGAGCAGCTCATGCGCAATACGCTCCAGCTGCAGATTCATGACAATGACGCGATGAAGATTCGACTTGAAAAAGCACACGACGATCTGGACGCTGCGGCTGAAAAACGCAAGGAGCTTGAAGCGCAGATTTCACAGCTCAAACAAGAGCGTGGAGATGCGCGTAAGGATGCGTATTGCTACAAGCGTCAGATTCGGGTCTGCAAAACGCGGATAAAACAACTGCAACAGGCTGGAGGCGGTGCTGACGGATCATTTTTCCGCTCTCAAGCTGTAGAATTGCGTCAGACTGTGGCCACCCTGTTGGGACTACTTCGTGACTCAATTGTGAGAGACACCAAGTCACCGAAGCAGACACTGAGTAAGGAGGCTTTACGAATTCTCCACCAAGTTTTGACACCAAACATCGCAGCCCCATCGAACGAGTTTCGTTTGCTGCGCGATTCCGACTCGGATAATCAACGAGACCTTGAAATTGTCGAAACGGAGCCGCGAGTTGTCCACAAGAAAATTTCTCTTGATATTGATGAAGTCATTCGCGGTGTTTTACTCGTGGAAGGTGCCACGCCAACTGACGCTGCTGAGTGTGCGCGAATCATGGGGAGAAGCTGAAATATCTGCCGGTTGATCTAAAGCGAACGCTGGCACAACTTCAGCTGGACGAAGAGAATCAGACGCAAGCAGTTCGAGAAGAGGAACGGAGGAAGCTGCAGCAGCTACTTGAACAGCAGCAAAGTGAAGGCCAACGTCCTGATGGAAGCGATACCAATGCTGCAGCCATTTTGCCACACACGCCAGCGCCTACTGCTCCTGCTGCATCTCGACCACAACCAACGCTTGAAGCTTACGCGGACGCTCTCAAGCAACACGTCTCCGAATTGATGCAGTCTCAGGGCAAGCGAGGCTTCGTCATGCACAACTGGGCCTTTTCACGACGAGATGTCAACTTGCTCAGTGCGATGGGGTTGCCCGTTGACAGTATCATCAACCTCGAGATTGTGCAGGTGTCGGCTCCCAGTTCCACTGCACCCTCCGCATCAGCACCATTTCCTCCATCAACAACGCCCACTCCTGCTACGACAGTAAAGCCAAAGACCCCAGCGCCCGCAACAATGACCGCTGCATCCAAAAGCTCCTGTTGCAAGCTCGGCATCTCGAGGCAAAGCGTCCCCGACCAAACCCACAACTGCATCAAAGTCGCCCGTAAAACCTGCAAGTCGAACAGCAGCACCAAGTGCTACAAAACGAGCTGCTAGTCCTGCTCGTCCCACCGGATCAAGTCCGAAGAAAGTCACAGTCGCAGCCTCTTCCAAGCCCCAGACCCCTCAACTCCTGCCAACGCTACTTCCACCTCCGCACCACTGCAACCTGAGCCCTCTAAAGTCGTCAAGAAGATGCCAACCGCAGCTTCTGCACTGCAAGGTCTTGGTGGCCTCTTGCAGTCCGTCGGGCCTGCCGCCTTCCCCGTGGAGCGGGTGAACGCCATTTTGCACGTTCTGGAGCAGCAAAAGCGCCGCAAATTGGCTCCTGTTGTGCGATGGGATGAAGCTACGCGCCGCACCAACGAGACGCTGGCCATGTGGGCGGAAGAAGTGCACATGCTGGTGCACCAAGAGCAGGAGAGTCGCAAACCGCAGAAACCCACCCCACCCACCCCATCGAACCCCTCCAAGCCCACAACATCTCCGAAAAGAGCTGCCAGCCCACCCAAGAGCTCAGCTAAGCCCAGAACGTCCAGCCCCACGCGTTCCCCCACCAAAGGCAAGACAACTTCAACTTCAACTCGAGCACCGAGAAAGTAGCCATCTCAGCTCCAGACCACATTCGACGTAATAATTGGTCCCGACCAAATGAAAATGTCGCCACATTTCTCGAATCTCCGCCTTACCGTACGGTACGGTATTAATACGCGAAACGGGGAGAAGAAGGTCGTCGCGCTTCTGCTGAAGCGCGGCGGTGGTTCGGCTGCAACGTAGTGGACTACTTCGAGGCGATTCCCGGTGTGGGCCTCTTCCGGTAGGCTGCAACCAGGCAACTTCGTGAGCAATATAGCAGCTAACCAGACCAACTTCGTGCACTGCTTCAACTGGCGCGTACAACTGGGTGCGGACGGTCATGTCTCTTTTACTTGGCTCTGTTGTTCGACATCGCGTTACTGGTACGGTAACCATTACTAAACGGAGGTTTACTACACTCCGCGCCAGAAGTTATCGCCAGGGTGGGTCGGTGGCTGTATCTCGGCCAATTTTTCGATTTAGAGGCTGCTATTTAGATATGTGTCTCATGTTACCGTTACCGACCGCCTACATGTGCTAACGACGTCGATTTCGACGTTTCTGATAGGGCCAGTATACAGACGTCAAAAATTTCACTGCGTCAAAAGTATCGCCACTAGCCAGTTTTGGACCACCACATACAAACTTCTATATAAAAGGAGTGCATGTAAATTTGATGAACGCCGCACAACCAGTCAAGAATTTCTCATGGCACACAAGCCACGAGTGACACCAGAGGAGCGCGGCCGTATCAAAGGCCTCCACGAAGCGGAGTTCTCAAAGAGCAACATCGCCGCAAGAGTAGGGCGCTCCAGGGACACCGTCCGGCGAGTCGTGAACGACATCCCAGTTGGCCAGCGTACAGGCCGCCCTTCCTCACCTCGGACCGAGAGCTGCGCAGGATTGTGCGTACGGCTGCCGCAGAGAATCACAGCGCCTCGCAGCTGAAGGAAGAGCTTGCTATCAAGGTGTCCGTGAGGACTATCCAACGGGTACTGTCGCGTGTGGACTGGCTCCAGTACAGCAAAATGGACAACACGCTGGACCTGACGCCAGCCCACAAACTTGCTCGCCGCACCTGGGCGGCCCAGTACCTGCAGACCCCCGGCGTCTGGGCCTCCACGATCTTTTCCGATGAAAAGAAATGGAATTTGGACGGCCCAGACGGGTACCAGCAGTACTGGCGGGACATTCGGCGGCCTGCCCGCCGCACTATCCGTCGTCAAAATGGTGGAGGGTCGGTCATGGTATGGGGCGGGTTCAGTGCGACGGGCAAGACGAAGCTGGCTGTTTTGGTTGGGAAGCAGAACTCGGACGACTATGTGTATACGTTGTCCGAGTATCTGCTTCCCTACGCCCATCTACACTACGGCACCGACTACACCTTCCAGCAGGACAACGCGTCTATTCATACGTCGCATCGAACCAACGAGCTTTTGCGGAGGGGAACGTGGAGGTGATGGATTGGCCTGCACGTTCACCAGATTTGAACCCGATTGAGAATCTGTGGGCCATCCTGTCTCGCGCTGTCTATCCTAACGGGAGACAGTATCGCTCTGTCTTGGAGCTGAAGGAGGCTATTCTAATGGCGTGGGAGAACATTCCACAAGAGACGCTTTTGAAGCTTATCCAGTCAATGCCGAAGCGGTGCATCGAGGTCATTGAGAAGAAGGGTGGTAAAACTCACTACTAATGCATTCAGGTTTGACCTTTTCCTTTTATATAGAAGTTTGTATGTGGTGGTCCAAAACCAGCTAGTGGCGATACTTTTGACGCAGTGAAATTTTTGACGTCTGTATACTGGCCCTATTCTGAACGTCGAAATCGACGTCGTTAGCACATGTAGGCGGTCAGTAACGGTAACACGAGACACATATCTAAATAGCAGCCTCTAAATCGAAAAATTGGCCGAGATACAGCCACCGACCCACCCTGGCGATAACTTCTGGCGCGGAGTGTACATGTAGCGAACCCTGGTTATGACCCTTGTCGTCATATTGTAGAGCTGATGCCTCGTGCCAAGCTAATTAGGCTTAAGAAAAGTCCAACTCGCGATGGAAAGTGGCGTCCGCAGTAGCTTCCCAATTGCAATAGCAGAGGACGCGTTGTAAGCTTTCAAGTTGCTATCCGCAGCGTTACGAAAAGCTTGGTGATCAGCCTCTTTCGTTTTGCGCTGCCGACGCTGAGCGAGTCGTTGTCCGATCCGTCCTGAAGGAGATAGATGATGCTGGCGTGCCCGTGCTTCCTTGCAAATGTGTGCCATCTCTCGGCGACGATCGCAGTGCCGACCCAACCAGGTCAGCCGGTTGCTGTAGCAGAAACCGCGAGCGAGAGCAAGTAGTGAAGACGAACGATGGATGCTTTCAAAACTAAATGGACACGTACGATTTTCGGTACTACCTAGCACGAGCTCCGTCGCCTCAGTTCTTGGGCCCTTCAATGAGCCACTTGATGCCGTTGCCTTGCTTGACGTTGTCGAACGCCTCCTTGGCGTCTTCGAACGGCACCGTCTTGGAGATGAGCTCCTTGACGCTGAGCTTGCCGCTCGCGATCATGTCGAGCGCCAGTTGGTAGTCGCCGGCCGAGTACCGGAAGCTGCCGGACACGTGGAGCTCCTTGCCGCACATGATGCCGATGGGGAACGAGATGTCCGTCTTGCCCATGCCGCCCTGCAAGAAGTTGCCGCCATTGCGCGCGACGTACACGGCCGCCTGGATGCACGGCTCGGCTCCACTGGCGTCGATGACGACGTCCGCGCCCTCGCCGAGTCCGCACTCGGCGATGATTTCGTTGGCCGTTTCTTGCGGCGTCAAACCCCTCTTGCTCTTGTAGACGTGCGTGGCTCCGTGCTGCTTGGCGAACTCGAGCCGCGCGTCGTTCACGTCCACGCCCACGATGGTCGTGGCTCCGAACACGTGACGCGCCACCTTGCAGGCCAACATGCCCACGGGTCCGACGCCAAACACCACGACGCTGTTGCCAGGCTGCACCTTGGCCAGACGGCAGAAGTGCACGGCCACGGCGGTGGGCTCGAGCATGGCGCCTTCCTGCATACTGACGTTGGCCGGCAGCTTGTAGCAAAAGTCTTCAGGCATGACGTAGAACTTGGCCAGTGTGCCGTCGTACGGCGGCGTGGCAGCGAACGCCATGTCCGGACACAGGTTGTAGTTGCCCTCGAGACAGCGCACGCAGCGGCGACACGGCACGCCCGGCTCCATGGCCACCTCGTCGCCCACCTTGAGCGACTTGACGGCGGCACCCACGGCGTGCACCACGCCGGCCGACTCGTGGCCCAGCACCATGGGCTTCTCCACCACATACTTGCCGATGCTGCCGTGCGTGTAGTAGTGCACGTCACTGCCGCAGATGCCCGTGTAGCGCACGTTCACGATCACATCGTGTGGGTCCTTGATCTCCGGTACGGGGCGGTCCTCATATCTGACCGTGTCCACTTTCTCGAGCACGAAGGAGAGGTTCTGCAGACGGGCACAACAATGAAGTTCGTTAGATGCTGCGATCCCGAGAGAGAAGGAGGCGACAACTTACTTGGGGAGCAGCCATTGTTGACGGAGTCTTGGTTTTCGGTTGTTGGTTTGATGGACAATTGGAAAGTGAGCTCTGGGAAGAGGCTCGCGGTCGACAATTGCCGCCGTGTTAACTGCTCTAATTCAACCCCATCAAGATCTTCAACCACCGTCCGTGAGTCGCGGGCGGAAAGCACATCATGAAGGACACGTGTTGGTCTGTGTCAGTTGAGCGTGAGCCTCTCGTTTGGAGCGCGTTATGGAGCTCGTTATCATATTGACCTGCAATGCAATGCGATTACGGCTTCATCGAGGTCACGAAAGTTTACCCACCACGTGATGACGACTTTAGCTAGGCCTGACTTGCATGTATTATAGTCTGCTGTTGAGGTTGAGGTCGGAGGGCGCGAAGAAGTTCTATCCCGCTGGAACTTCAGAAATTCCTTTGAAATCCGAGCGCAAAGGCGTAACATGAACGCTGTTGACAACGTTGACTACGTCTGTATCCACGGATCGAAGCTTGCCTGTCTGACGGGAGTTTACACGTCAAATCGCAGAGGATACTTGCTCGCCGTGTACCTGCAGCTCACTGGCATTGTACATGTGCAGGGTGCTGGCAGTTCAAATTTGCTGTCCAAACGAGTTCACATGTAATAATATTTCAAGTTTCACATATTATGTGAACCAGTGGAGTGTAGGAGGGGTCTTCAACCGAACCCTCCTGTTACTAAGACTAAATATGCGCAACTCATTTTCAATATTATAGTGATGCAGCGATGAAGGCGGCCACCAGCACCTTCAAGTGCTGGAAAATCCATGCAGAGCGGCTTAGTACTACATGTAAGATAAATATCGCACTATTTCGCCCGCACTGGTACTGCCAAATGCCAAACAAATATTCCGTTCGGAAAATAACGCACCTGGTTCAGCTAGGGAAAATGTCTAAAGAGGTATGAAATCCGAACTTAAATGCCAAATGTGTAAAGTTTTGTCGGTGTGTTTGTGCGGTTTCCATATGGCAAAAATTTGTCTAAAGAGGTTTGAACGTTTTCAAAAGTGTATGAATGCAGTGCAGCAACAGCGCCAATCTGCCATACCGGATCACAGTACGGCAGTCGCAACTCGAAGCAGTACGGCCACTTCTGCTTCATCAGATCAAATGTTTTTCGCTGAGCCCAAATACAGTGTAGCCATCCTAATTCTACTGGCGAATCTGCAGGAGCACAAGGTGTGGTCGCTCAAGTCAAACTTAAAAAATGCAGTTTTGCCTGCACCATCAGAAGTCTCTATTGTAAGCCTCTAAAAACCGGTCGTTTAATACACGACGGCAGCAGTCCTGGGGTTGAATCATTCGCGCTTTCCCAAGGGAAGTACGTGTA